>JAYKKM010000241.1:367500-372500 GCA_035772405.1 Chrysogorgia sp. JL179-B06
TTTTGGAAAAAATTCAAAATACAGCAATAAAATCATGAACAAGATATTAATCATAAAGTATGTGTTTATACTATACTCTTTTGTAAGTTGACTGTTTTGTTTATAGATGAACTTAAATGGCATCATCCCACGTGCTAAGTGGAAGTACAGATGGACTGTGTCATTCCTAAAGTCTATGCCGTCTGCTTGTTCTGACAAGAATGTAAAGAATTATGTGGATGGATACCCTGTGCATGTGGACATTCCACTACAGTTTTTCGACTGGCATCTGTTCATCAGTAGGGCAAAAATGTTTTTCAACATTAATTTCTTGCCCTTCATCATGTTTCTTAGTGGAGCACTTGCTGCCTTCCATTACCAAAAAATACTAAGCATCATTGGTAAGAATTTAAAATTTGATTTCCCTGACTTACTGTAATATAGTAGCAAGTGGCAACCATTTAATAAACAGTGGTACATCCAAGGTCGTTTTGAAAAGGGAGGCACCGCACCAACAATTAACAGTCAGCAAATGTCAGCAAGTTCAGTTCTAGAGCAATTTCTGCAGATAATTTTCAAAATTAGAATGGTGGCAAGACATTGCTAAAATGCATGATTGTAAAGGGTACATAAACAGTTTAATATGCACAGTCTTGGCACTTACAGTACTGCTCAGAAATAACCTAACACTGCGTTCGCGTTCGGAACATCATTGTGACTTCGCTTAAAAAGTTAATGGGAAGACTTCGTTAATTTCTGACTTTAGTAAGCTTCTAAACGGATTTAACTTGATCATTTGATTGCTGAACTTGTTATGGTATATGCTCATTAGACGAGATTAAAACAGAAAGTATATCGTTCGGAACGAGAATAGAACGCGTTCCGAACGCGTTAGGAACGCGTTTTTCGTTAGGTTAATTCTGAGCAGTACTGTATGTTAAGTTATGGACTGAAGTTTCATATAAGAGATTAAAAAATTTAAACTTAATATAACCCTAATCCTATCCCTAATACACTAACCCAAATCGTAACCCTAATCATAACCGTCATCCTGAGTCTAATCCTAAACTTAACCCTAGTCAGTGTTACATCATCGTAATGTCATTTCAGGATTCTTATATGAAACGTATGTTACCCAAATTATGATACCTATTTATTGTAATATATAATTATTCAATCACTATTATTGTTTTGTAACTTAAGCTGTCCAGTTTCAACAGCAATTGGCGATACTGCCAGTGGCAAATCTACTGCATTAAGACTCATCAGTCAGATGATAGGGATGCACATGCTTCCCAATCTTCCAGTGAATTTGTTTGTTCAGACTTGCAATCCCCCTCAGTTGGGATGACCCAACACATCCCACTATATTACGCCAGCCACTAGTATCGGTCTTCAATGGCATTGGGAATCAGACCAAAGGTCGTGGAAATGAGAGGCCTCTAACCTCGTTTCTCCTAACCATAAATTTTAAGATGGATGATGATATGAGGTAAGCAGCATTATGTCTGAATTAAACAGGTTACCTACCATACATTGCATTAATATCAAACATCCAAGTAAAGTTATTGAAGAGTTGTAAAAAATTCTGTATTGCATATAATATGCAGCTTTCGTTATGGGCAACAATTTATTAAATGTGACTTGCAGCTTGGTTATTTTAATATGGTAAATTGTTTGCTACTCAAGCTTTCACACGAACTCGGAAAAGACGCTCTAACCATTGAGCTACCAGAACGAAGCTACGTTGTGTACTAGTTCATAGATTCCCGTTTGGGGCTCAGAAACATTTTCTGAGTTTGCATTTTAATGCAAACTCATGAGTTCGAATGCAAACTCATCTAAATTGTTTGCTACTCGAGCTTTAGCTCGAGTAGCAAACAATTTACCATATTAAAATAACCAAGCTGCAATTAGTCACATTTAATATATTCTGATAAGATATACAGACATATCGAGACTGCTGAATTAGCAGTACGTATGTCGAACGTACAAACTAGTACACAACGTAGCCTTCGTTCTGCCATCTGAGTTCTGGTAGCTCAATGGTTAGAGCGTCTAATCGGAGATCATGAAGGTTGCGGGTTCGATTCCCGGCTAGGGCTCAGAAACATTTTCTGAGTTTGCATTAAAGCTTGAGTAGCAAACAATTTACCATATGGGCAACAAATCATTACATTACATTATACATAATTGTTTCTTTACAAAATGAAATATCATTACAAATGTTTTAGGTCATTTGAACGAACAACGCCAATTTGGTTTGAAAAATTGGTGAACAATGAAATGCAAGATCCTGGGCAGTTTATGGATCGTAGACGAGAAATGTTTTCCATTTGCTCAACCAATTGTCTTCCTGATATTATTCAACTAAGCCAATCCCCTAAATGATGCAAACCTTACTCCACACATACAATATTTTGTAAACCTCCTTGGTAGACTTCGTTCCCGCCTTTCTGAGATCTACTCAATCTACTGACTGTTTGCAATGAGGTACAGAAAATTTTTTTGTTCAGATTATCACCTCTGGAAATTATCTAGGATTTTATATCCAGTTGGACAGGGTTATTATATGAGCATGAGGAGGATTTGCTTTTCGGATCATATCAAGAATTATCAAGGCTTCTGCAGTTTATGTTATGCCACAGATTTGGGCAGATAACAATACATAAACCTCAATCTTCATAATTCTTTATGAAGTTCAACCTCATCCAACATTTGTTAATTATTTGCAGTACACAAGTAACTGACCGTGATCAGGCCCACACAAAGACTAAAGTTGGCCTGGGCAAAGTAAATAATGCCCCGCCCTTGCAAAAATTTCGCATTCATTTTACAGATCAATCGGATATAAGGATATTTCAAGTGAAAATGGGTTATAATTTTGTCAATAATGTATTAGCATATATTAGCATATATTAGCAACAGAATGATAGATACTGTATATTAGCAACAGGATGATAGATATGTATTACCTCATTCTTTAAAAAACCCACATTAAACTTCTGTTTTTATTCAGAAAGTTAAGTGGGGTTTTTAAAAGAACGAGGTAATACATAATATATCTATCGTTCTGTTGCTAATATATGCTAATATATTTGGAACCTCGTAACATGAAATTATAAGCAGAAAATGTTTCAGTTTTACATGTGAAATGACAACGCAAATTTTGTAAAAGATGTACGAAATAGGGACAAAATAAGTAATCACTAATGCAGAGAAGCAGAAAATACTGTTTGATAATTTCATAACTTCAACTCCGTCTACCGATTCTCTACAAAGTAAACTGGCAATATAATAAGGGGGCCTGGGGCAAATTGTCCCAGTTGCCTCCTCTCGGGGTAGGCCTGGCCTTGATGGAAGACAGTTTTTGAAGACAATCGTTAACTGCATTAAAAAATTGATTTCAGATTATAAAGTTGGTTAATGATGAAACATGCCTAAGCTCTGAGGCCTTTGACGACTACTTGGTATCAAAGTTTGTTCCATATGTGACATCACTGTATGACAGTACAGTTAAGGCACATACAAGCTTTGAAGAGGTTTTCAAGCTACTGCTGCAAGCAATTATTAAATTAGAACTGAGAAAAGAACAGGTGGGTGTCTTTTGAATGTTTTGGAGATTTGGCTGAGAATTAATTTAGGTACTGTTTATATATATTTTCCACATTAATTCAGTCTTAATTATGTGCTACTTCTTATATTGTGTTAATATATACACTGCTGTAGTGAATGTGGGAGAGCTTGGAGTAGACAATCGCCAAGCTCGTATCCTCAGAAAAATGATTCTGAGTCTCTGAGACAGGAACCGGCAATCAGAAGGTCACAGTTTCAATTCCTGTCCGGAACTCAGAATCATTTTTCTGAGGATATGCAAGCTTGATGATCATCCATGTATCGACTTCCTATATTATTGCAAAATGCTGTGGTCAGTTTAAATATTTTATGCAAAATGCTATGGTCAGTTTAAATATTGTTTTGAGTATGTCTGGTTAAATATTTTACAAAAACTGTTGTGTGTACCCAATGAACATATAGCCAAATTTATGTTTAAATATCTTTGAGAAGTGCAATTTCCTTTTAATATTATGCATATGTCAATCAATTTTACATATTCTTAGCAGATGAAAAATTTATTTTCCTAAATATCCTTATATAGTATCATTCAAATGATATTAATGACTGTCCATACATTGGAAAACTACAATATCTTATTTTTGAACAAAAATTAAAAGTTAGTACAGTGTAAGAATCTAAGAAATAAGTAATCAGATTGATTGACATTATTTATGGCAACTGGTACTGGTAATAACTGCTTCCGGTAATAACTGCTTCAAACTATTATACTATATTATATTGTAGTATATTTTATATTTTCTTTCACAGCTGTCCAGTTGGATGAGACCATCGGTACGAAGCAAGAAAGGAACAATTTGCTACTTTGTATTCGTCTTGCCAAAGGCATTAGAAATTATTAACAATACTGGTCTTTCACATCCCAATGAGAAGAATGTGAGAGAGTTGGTGAACAAAATGGAAAATAGTTCAACCGACCACCGCTCCAACTTTGTTGGTCAACCCAAAAAAGTGTGCTGCATCAAAATTGCAAGGACTTCACTTCCTACAGGCATCTTGCAAGAAATTGATAAATGTAAATATGAACCTTTCATTTGTGCACCAGTATACCTGATTTGAACTTTCCTGCTGATTTGTTATTTGAGCCATAATAATTATACAAGTCTGCAATCACTGATAACCCTTTTACATGCATAAAGTTATAATCAGATCAGACCATTTGAAAAATTGGATAGAAATACAAATATCCAACTACATCACAAGAAACTGACTATACCCAAACTTTTTATCTGATTGTGTAAATTAGTTACCATACTTCTGCAGACTTCATAATTATCATTTGTGCCAGTGTTCATTGCCTATTTTGTTTATTCATCTTAAAACCACTTTTTGTTGTACTTTAGTGCTTGAAATAACTGAAGATGGTGAAGGTATAATGAAAAGTG